>CANUEP010029998.1:0-11862 GCA_947857235.1 Jatropha podagrica | reverse complement strand
TCTATCCTCACTACAAAGCCCGTTAATCAAGGTATTAAGCGTTATATTGTCAGGCTGAAAACCAAGTTTGAAGATTTTCCCAATAAGAGAGAATCCAAAATCCACGCGGTCCAGATGGCAAAAGCAATTAGTCAAAATATTTATAGAATAAATATTGAGTGAAATTCCAAACAACTCCATCTGTTTGTAAAGAGAAATTACAGTCTCATAACGTTTCAATCGAACGAGTGCAGATAATAATTTATTAAATTCCAAAATAGATGGTGAGGGATTACTGTGAAGCATCAAATAGAAAGAAGCCATAGGATCAGACTTGTTTTCACCTGTTGTGCGTGTACTGGTAGAAGTACTATAAGAAACAGAATAAAAAATACACATGAGCCGATGAAGCCGAAAATTAGTAAGGCATCTGGTAGTTGTTGAGATCATCTTGGATAATATATGAAATTAAAGAGAAAAACCCAACCTAAGATAGAGTTTTCGGGAGAAAATGATCTCAACTAGCAGAAATTTGATAATGGCGAGAAGGGATTTGGTCTCATTTAGTCTTTAGAGAGAGGAGAAGAGAGAAGAAAAGATATTGGCTCATCGGCTTATTTGCTTAGGTAACCAATCAAACGACACCGCATCGGTTCCATTTTTTTTTTTTTTAACAAAAATGGAATCCAATTTTATTAAAGAATTTGTGAAAAATGAACTAATAACTTTTTGTTTGAATTTTCAATTTTTTCTATTTTAGTTTTCTAAGGAAAACTTTCAAAATTGACTGCATGAACTTGCAATTGACTGGTGCGGATCCATTCATATAAGGCCAAGTGACATTGAAAAAGCTTCTCAAAAATATTAGTTGAAGCATTCAACTATTAACTAGAAGTAATACTGTGTCTGACATTGTAGTTCTCTAAACCATTGAATTCTCAAATTTAATCTTGTGAGCTTCATTATGAGGCATAAAACAATGCACCTCATCAAATACACTCGAAAAAGCTTTTAACTTCGTTTCAATCAGTTCAAGTAACAGAAGACACCAAAACTGAAATCACAGCATACTGAATCCAACCTTTTAAAGTTTCATCTAAAACACCAAAACTGAAGTTCATGGTCAATTACCCTTTCCCTTCTTTAGCCAAATGGAAAATAGGAGAGGAACAAAAATAATCAAAGTAAAAAAAGAGAGTGAAGGAAAGTAAACTCTTACTAAATAATGCACTGACTGGATAAACTGCTTCCAAAATATATTATATTTATAACCAAAATAGCCAATGTAAAAAGATATTATTTGCCGAAGAAAGCTGCAGGAGTCTGATACAAGTATATACAATCACAGCATACTTAATTCTACCATCAAAAGATTGATTTGCGAAGAATAGAGCATGTTCTTGAGTCATGTTGCCACTGTATAACAATTGCACAGGCGGATCATCAGCCTTGTTCATAACTAAATTTATTACCAATTCTATGGTGGTCGCATCTGCAAAGAAACCCTTGCCAACCATTTCATCAATAAGTTGTGTTGCCACGGACGAATCTTTGTGCCGGAGATATGCTTGGATAATCACATTATAACAGCAACTATTTGGTAAGCAACCATTCTTTTCCATTTTCCTGAAAACCTTGAATGCTTCATCTAGGAGTCTTGTTTATAAAGTCCATTGATCATTATAGTGTATGTGAATACATCATACTGCAAACCTTCTATGAAAGTCTAGAAAACAATTCCTTTGCATCTTCGAACTTTCCAACTTTGAAAGTACTATCAATTATAATATTATAGAAAATAAGATTTCTTTTGCATTTCATGAAATAGGGTCAATGACATGTCTAGGCACCGATGCTTACAGAAGATTGAGCCGCATCCATTACCAAATTATCCTACCCTGGACTTCCTTGCTCGTCCCAAGGGCCCAAGGAGTCGGAAGAATTAACAGCAAGAGCTTGACCTTTATTTTGGTGGCTAGAACCCGTTTTTTCGAATAAGGAAAAAACGAAGAAACTGAAAACAATTAACGAAAGCTTACCTGAAGAAAATAAGAGATCAAATAATGAATTTGAAAGAGAAACGATAATCAAGAAGCAATTAAGGAAAATCACATGTCCAGCATAGAAGTCCGGACATGATATGTCCAGTTCCCGGAGGGGGACAAGTGATAAACACTAATCTCACCCGAGATTTTAGGATCACTCCTTGTAACAGAATTGAGAGATTTGGGCAAGTGTTAAAAGATGACACTCAGGATTTTGTGCTCCCCCAATCACCTAACTAATCTTGAACTCCCAACGTGTATATAAAGGAGATGACTATCCATGCAAAAGGGTAATGACACTTTCAATTAGTCATACAAATTATTGAGAATTCATTGCTCAGATTATTACTACATTTTCTTACTATGAAAAACAATATAATTAAATTTGTTAAATTGAATTTTTAAAAAGAGTTATAATATTTCATAGCAAATAATTTGTTCAGAGTTTGCTTAATATTTATCAAATGACATCTTGACCAAATCAAGAAGCTAAGAAATGAAAAAGATATCAAGACCCGAGTAATGTCATACCCGAATAATGTCATCCCTGAATAATGTTTAAATATTATAACGTTTAATAAATATATGGTCAAAAGAAGTTGATAGAAAAAATTAATAAAATGGGATAAACAACAGAATGGCTTGAGTAGAATGTGTTGAACAATATAATAGAATGTGCCGAACAACATAGTCCGAGCAGTCAATAAAATATGCTAAGTAACAAAATGGGCCAGACAGTCAGAATGAGTCGAACAGTTATACTGAGCAATTAAAAGAATAGACCGAATGTTACTTAAACTAGTTGAAATATAAGTAACGCTCGATCAAAGAGATTTTAAGAGTTATTTAATCATATAATTAATGTCTAAGATTCTTTCTGAATATTTATTACCATTTACATATTCAGTTACAATAACAAAAACACAATAATATTTATCACATCTTATTAGAGAACGCATTACATCTCATAACAATTGGTGAGGTGAGCTTACAAACACCTCAATTTATTTTTATCAAATTGGTGAGGTGAGCGTACAGACACCTCAGTTTTCATATTCAGTTTTTAGCAAGTCTCTCCTTGCAATTATCTCTAAAAAGAAAAAAAAAAAAGGTTTCTGATAGACTAAGAATATGTTCGGCACATCACTATAAGAAAAGAGAGTAAAGGAGCTGGGAATCGGGGACAATCAATTATTATTTGTCTACAAAAGTATTAATCCATCAAAATTAGGAGACAATTTAAAAAAATTGTCCCCTTTTATTATATTAAGTTACAAAGGGGACAATCAATCTTAATTACTATAGCTTATTAATATTTTAATTAGAAATTAGGACAATAGTTGTGTCAATAATAAATGACAACTATTGTCATAAATTTTGGGAACAACTGATGTCTTATATATGAGATACATCTAATGTGTTGTATACTATGCACAATTATCATCATTAGTTTTATATGTATGAGATACAATATACGTCTCATATACTAAGGATAATTGTTGTCATCAATTTTAGGGATTATTAATTGTTGTCATCAATTTTAGGGATTATTGATGTCTCATATAGAGGGGATGATTTTTGTCTCATATACTAATAATAAGTATGTCATATATTAAAAAAAAAAATTAAATATCAACTATCGGTTGGTCCAGTGCGATAAGGTGCGGGATCCTTTATACAACATCTAGGGTTCGAACCTTGGTGTTGTAAATGAAATAAATTGGATTTGGAGAGTCACCCCATAATAGCCCTCTATAGAACCCAACATCACTAGAATCCGGATTACGATTTGTGTCTCTGACAGTTACAAATAAATTTATATTATAAAAACGAATGTAATGAGGAAAAGGATTGGTTTAGTGAGCGTGGACCTTCTTTCTAGCAATGGCATCTCTAAGCTCTCCTCAATACCACAATGCAATGGATTGAGAAATGACTCACCATTATCACCTGATGGCACCATAGATCCGAGATCTCATCTTGCCAATTTTCGCACAATAATGCATATTCAAATAACTAATGATGCATTATTATGTAGAACTTTTCCAGCAACCTTGAAAGGTCCAGCCCAAGAGTGGCACCAGATGCTCAAGACGAGCTCTATCTCATCTTTTGCTCAGGTTGAATACCTTACCAAATTTCAAAACCAAATTTCAAAAGCTCGCCATACAAATTGAAGATTTAAATGCTGAAGTGGCCATCAGTGCTACGAAAAAAAAAACTATAAGTATGGGAAGCTGATCGACTCAATTAATATTGATCCACCTCTTTCCTTTGCAGAATTGATGGCTAAAGTAAATAATTATGCGCGGTTGGACGAAGCTTGGAAACAGCAACAACAAACTCAAAAAGTTTCGCATGATAAGAAGAAAGATGACGTGACTATGAGAAGATCTCCCATTAGGTTTGATAGATCATATCTTGCTCGATCTAATCACATTTCAAAGCTATATTCCCGAGCAAAAGAATCTAAGGAGCAACAATTCACTCCATTGACCAAAAGCCGAACATATATCCTAGATTGGATACAAAAGCTCGGTGATGCAATATATCTTACTTATCCTAGAAGAATGAGGTATGAATCCTCAACTTTCCGGGATAAAAGTAAATATTGTGCATTTCATAGAGATGTTGGACATGACACCAAACACTGTTGGCAACTTAAAAAGGAAATTGAAAAATTAATTCGACATGGCATCCTTAAGAATTTTGTGCAGGGATGAATAGATACAAATACTAATGAAATTAAAGAGCCAAAGTCATCCTCAAAAACAGAAACTATTGGAGTAATCAATACAATTTTTGGCGAGCCAACTGGTGGAGATAGCCAATCTGCTCAAAAAAATGAATGCACTGGAGATTTACTCGCTTCAGGAAAGAATTCCAGTCACACAACCACCAATTATCTTTACCGAGGAGGACAGTGCAAGAGTACAACATCTGCATGTTGATGCATTGGTTTTAGAAGCCATCATTGAAAATTATTGAGTAAAAAGAACACTAGTAGATGATGGCAGTGCAGTGAATTTATTAACTTTTGAAGTCTTTAAAGCTTTACAATTGAAACTTGATGATTTGAAAACTGTTCGTACTCCTCTAGTTGGTCTTGCAGGAAAACAGATTCAGGTAGAAGGGTCTATTCGCATTACAATGGAATTAAGAGATAAGGAGCATACTAAGAAATTTTGAGCAGAGTTTGTAGTGGTTGACATCCCTTTCGTTTATAATGCAATTATAGGAGGCCGATGTTATATGATTTAAATGCTTGCACATCAATTAAATTTTTTACCTTAAAATTTCCTGATAATAATGAAGTGATTGTAGTTAAAGGTGATTGATAGACTAAGAATTTGTTCGGCACATCCGGAATAATAGTCTTGGATAAGTGAAAAAAAATGAGCCACAAAATATGTCCGAAATTTGAATGAAGACATACCATAACAAGAATCTCGAATGACAGCCAAAATGTGTAATGCCCAAATGAATACTTGGTCAAAGGGCCATTAAAAGTCATTTAAGAGTCTAGAATATATTTAGCATTTATGATTAGATTGTGTCTCTGACAGTTACAAATAAATTTGTATTATAAAAACGAATGTAATGAGGAAAAGGAGATATCCAAGAACATTATTCTAAAACTATGTCAAAAACTATATTCATCAAATTGGTGCAGTGAGTGTGGACTATCTAAAGGGCGAGAAGTCAAGGCTGGATTTTCGAGCAAGAAGGGAAAGTCCGAGCACAATCCTAATACTGTTCGGCATAAGTTGTGACACAGTTATCCTGAGTTGATTTAGATAGTCCCGCAGTTCTGGCTAGAGCGGGAGGCAAATGCCTGCTCGTAAATCTTCCTCATACAAAATTAAGAAATTAGGGCTTTGTTCACTGTTAGCCTGAACATCTTCTCCTACAGGCAAAAGCTTATACTCTGGAGGAATGGCATATTTGGCGCGAAGCCTTTCCAAATCTGCAGATTTAAATAGGGAACTCAAATGTGCTACCCTATTTTCTTTCTTAATGGTTGATTTCTTCTTCCTCTTAGCAGGTTCTGTAGTTTTTGGATGAGAGTGTTTGCCTATGGATTTTTTTCCAATTACAATCCCAGAAGTAGAACTTCTTTCTGAAATGGCAATTTCCATAGCACCCAAAATGCGGCTCGAAGGAAACTCATTCCCCTTGGTTTTATCAAAACTTGAGGAAGTCGAACTCAAAGTTTCTAGGGCAAAAAATTTGCCTTTATTGGTGGAAGAAGTAGCCATGGCAGAAGGATGGGAAAATTAAAGAAGAAAAGAAGGCAAATGGTCGATGAAAATGGCGATAAAAATAAATCTTGTAATTGCAGAGTAAAATTTTGTAGAAATTTTTAAGTTACCTCTTTCGCAGTTGGGTTTGCAGAAGGTGTCCAAGAATAGAAGTGAATGAGGAAGTCAATGATTTAGGGATGCCTTAAAATAAAATGAAGTTCAAAAAATGCTGGAAGAAGGTGAAAAGACATTTCGATCGGTTGAGTTGAAAGGACACCCTTTACTGAAACGATCAGAAGACGCGCCGTTTCAAGAAATGTCGATAAATTTAAAAGTCAAATTCATTAAAAGCAAGTAATTAATGAGCTAACGACTAGTGCTTACGTGGAAATAATGACACGTTAACCTCCAAAGCCCGAACATGTGGAACACAAAGTCAACATTTGTGGAAACTGAACATAAATGTTTCGGCATTGCTTGGAGGGGCTTTTGATAGACTAAGAATTTTTTTGGCAAATCTTGAACAATGGTCTTGGATAAGTCAAAAAATCAAGCCGCAAAATATGTTCGAAATCCAAATGAAGACAAACCTGAACAAGAATCCCAAATGATAGCCAAATTTTATAACGCCTAAATTAATACTTGGTCAAAGGGCCATTAAAAGTCAATTAAGAGTCTAGAATATATTTAGCATTTATGATTAGATTGTGTCTCTGACAGTTAAAAATAAATTTATATTATAAAAACGAATGTAATGAGGACAAGGAGATATCCTAGAACATTATTCTAAAACTGTATCAAAAACTGTATTCATCAATTTCTATTCCTCCATCCATGATAGACCCGCAACTCTCAAAAGCCTTAGCAGAAGCATATAATAATTTGCGTCAATCCTAAAACAATTTATGCGTTCTCAACCTTCTCAATCTTTTCAGCAACATAACTATTCTCATAGGAATGGAAAACAAGTGGTTCAATGTGAACATGAAGAGAAGATAACCTCCATGAGGAAACTAAATCTTCTTAGAGAGCAAAAATAACAAACTGTAGGAACAATACAAATGTTCCAAAAAGGGTGAGCAACGAAAAATCCCAAACAAAAACTAAAGGGATGGACCTCCCGAGTAAGAAACAAAGGGGCGAACAAAGAAATCTTTCGCGCAAAAATCATAAAAATTCTTAAAGAATTTAGAGTAGCAGGAGATATCAGTGATTATGGGCTTAGAAATGATTCCTCCATTGTCATAAGAAATACTTGCAGTATCTTTTCCTTCAAAGTTCAAAATGCCAACATTTCAAATGTACAATTGCACAATAGATCCTAGAAGTCATCTAGCTAACTTCAAATATAACAATGCACATCTAGACAACTATAGATGCTTTTCTCTGTCGAGCATTCCTAGCAACTTTGGAGGGACCAGCACAAGAGTGGTATCAAATGCTCAAGACAGGATCAATTGCATCATTTGTTCAATTAGCTTCTGCCCTCAAAGCTCGGTTTGTCACATGTATCCCAAGCAAAAAGATCTCATTAGATTTGAAATTGATTTAAAAGGGGATGAGGGAGAATCGCTCAAGGAGTATCTTAATAAATTTCAAAAATTGACAAATGCAAATGGAGGATCTAAATGCAGAAGTGCTATTAGCGCCATTTCAAAAAATTGTAATTATGGAAAACTGTTTAATTCCATTAATATTGATCCTCCACTTTCTTTTACAGAATTAATGTCTCGAGCAAACAATTATGCTCGACTAGATGAGGCATGGAAAGTCCAATAAACATAAATGAGCAGAAGATGTTGAGGAAAAATGAATAAAAAAGTTATTGGCTACAATTGCTCATCTAAACTACACTACCTTCTGCTATTTACAATAATGAAAGCAAATATTCTATGATTCTCTTATTCTCCATTATTCTCCACTTAAGAAAAATAAAAAAATGCGGAGCAAAATAGTGAATTGCTCTACAAACAATGCAGATAACATAACATCACGAGCCTAAGTAAGCTCGGGGTAGAAATGAGTTCGAGAACTCAACATTGAAAGGCATTGAGAAAAAGAAATATGAAATTTCATTAGATGAAGTATAAAAATAACCTCCTTCAACTTGGGAGAACGGAAATTGGGAGAACAAGAAAATGGGAGAACAGAAATCGGGAGAACAAAAAAAAAGGATGAATAGAAAGTGAGATGAGTGGGATGAACAACAAAAAATGATGAATAAGCATGTTAAAGATTTCAACCGAACATAAATGATTTGGTATATTTTGGGGGACTTTCGATAGAAAAAATTAATAAAATGGGATAACAACATAAAGGTCTGAGTAGAATGTGTCGAACAATATAATAACCTGAGCAGAATGTGCCAAACAACATAATCCGAGCAATCAATAAAATATGCCAAGCAACAAAATAGACCGAACAGTTAAAATGGGTTGAACAGTTATGCTAAGCAATTAAAAGAATAGACCGAATGTTACTCAAATCAGTTGAAATATAAGCAACACTCGGTCAAAGAGATTTTAAGAGTCATTTAATCATTAGTTAATGCTCGAGATTCTCTCTAAATATTTATTTCTGATAGACTAAGAATTTATTCAGCACATACCGAACAGTAGTCCTAAAGCCGAATCGCGAAAATAAGCTCGAATGAAGAATATTCTTAGCATACTCGAACAATAGTCCCAAATGATAGCCAACATTTGTAACGGCCAAAATGAATGCTAGGTCAAAGGATCCTTAAAAGTCATTTAAGAGTCCAGAATATTCTTAGCATTTATGATTGGATGGTGTCTTACAAATCTGAAAGGATCCTTAAAAGTCAGCCATTAGCATGTTACAGAAGCCTTGTATGACAATTATCTTATATTACAAAAATGAATGTAACCAAGAAGAGTGATCATCCCAAAATATTATTCTAAAAATTGTATTCATCAATTACCATTTACATATTCAGTTACAATAGGAAGACCACTATAAATATTTATCACATCTTATTAAAGGACACATTACATCTCATAGCAATTCTTGATTGTTCATATTTTACTTTTATTATGAGTCATTAAATAAAAATCATTAGAGGCTAAGAATATTATTTGACATTTATACTTAGATACTATTATTTGGCATTTATATTCAGATCCTAGCTCAATTACAATCGAAATAGGAAATGTAATAGGGAATACATTACCTAAGATAAGATTACTCACTCACTTAAGGCATTCTCTAAAATTGCTCTCATCAATATCAATATAACTGTTTAAATATAAATATGATTAGATTTAAAAGATATTTTAGTGGGTAATCAATCAAGTATCAAGTTAGATTCGTAAAATTTTTTACTTCAGGATTATATATATATATATACAAAGTTAAGCGAAAAACTTATATGGTCAGATAATATTGCAAGAGATTGATACAGGTAAGACATGGAGAATGATTTGATTGGGTAATGATAATTAACATTTGGAGCTCAAAACGAAAGGACGGTGGCAGGCTGTCATTACTAACCTAACTCCATGATATTGTTGTCGTTGTTGCTGTTGCTAAGACTTACACCGTTGGCTACTGCTGTTGTAAATAATAAAAGGATAGAAGGAATGGTGAGTCTTCTCCTCATTCTCTTCAAAGGCCCTTCGGTTCATAATTATATCAATAACGCGAAGTATAGATTTGGGCGCAAAATTCTCTGATTTTTCGATAGCAAAGGCAACAAGCTTTCACATTTGATGGATCTGATGATGGAGAGTGAAGTATTAGAGAGATTTGGTTGATTTTGGAGTTCGGAAGAAAAGAAAGCGAGCAAAAGAGAGATAAGGGAGAAGAGGTTTTTAGGTTTTTTATTTGTGTTTTGAAGTTATGATTTCATCTAAGTAAAAATGGTAAATCTTAATGGTGGGGAGCTATGGATTGTCTAGATGGATAAAGTTTTATTTGAAAGTTTGAGGACCGGTTCAATAATAATATTTTGAATAGCTTTTAAGTGTTTTTACTGGGTTAAAAAACTATTTTAGTTAACTATAACATTCGTTAATAGAACATTTATCATATCCTAGCGGAGTTTGAGACTATTTTGTAAAATGTTATTTTTCCTAATATTTAACCTTTTATAAGTTTTTTATGACATCTATATCTATCGTTTCTCTTTCTCTTTGCCTTGTTGTCTACTACTGTCAAATATCAATCCGAAAAGATACATAAATTTTTTAGATTAGAAATTTATAAAATTTATAGTCACAATTTTTATCATATGTTATATGGTATGAGAATTAAAGAAGGTTAATGAATATTTAATTTTTGTGTGTTATGATTTTCGTTTCTTTATTTTTTATGGATTTTCTCTTATATTTTCATTCAACTATCATCGTTATGCTTATATAAAATGTAGTTATTTATAAATGTTTTTGTTTATGGAAACCTTATTTTATGTTTATACATGAAGTTATAAATATTTATATTAATTCTCTATTAGACGATTCTTTGAGTATAATTTTATCAGTTTAAAGAAAATTTCATATTAAAAACAATAAATGTTTTTTATTTTATAATTATTGATATTAACAATTTACTATCAAAAACTAAGATCATGTTTGGTATGATGTAACCAACCATGTAATGGAATGAGGATTACATTTCATGACTGATTATATTATTTGGTTAGACTTTTTCTGCACAATTTAATGTAATCTTCATTACTTAATTTGATATAATATTCATTATATAAAAAAGCACATGTATTGCTCTGTAACACTCGCCGCCCAATCTCGGAGAACCAGATGGCAAGCGCCATATTCAGTGCTGGAGCACCGACCTATGTCATTTACTAGCTCTAATCACATATTAGAAGTGGTTAATTATTCATAAGGAGGCAAGTAATTTTTTTTAATAACATTTTTCTTTTAAAATAAATCAAAACTTAGGGAAATCCCTACGAAAAATTTCGCAAGAGTTTCCCTAAAAATTGACTTGCCACACAAAAGAAAATATACACATACTTTTAACATAATTGTCTCCAAACCCCATACTCCAATTCAACTTAAATCATTAACAAGTACTTCTAAATATCCATCCACTACATTTAGATACCATCATTAATATTATAAATCCACTTATTTTCAGGAATAACTATTGATATTCATACACCAAAATATAATATAAGTCATTACTCAATTAATCACAATTCTTAACTAATAATTAACTTAATGTATACAACTGATAGGTGTTAATTCTATAGTGTTTTAATATAGTTTGTATTTGAATTTTAGTAAGTTTTTATTGCTTTAATTTGATTTTAAATCACTTTTAGTACAATTATGTTCAAAAGCTTCCTCGATCTTTAATCCACTTGATGTAAGAGAAAATTGCAGAAATTTGGCGCAGAAAAGAACTTTATAATACAAGGCACTTAGCCTCTAGCACGCCCAAGCCGTGCTAAGTGGCACGCCCAAGTCGCGCTACGAAGCAAGTCTCAACAAAGAAAAACGTGAAAGTCGCGAGCGCGACATTCACAAGCGCGAGCGCGACAATTAGAAAAGAGAGTCAGAAGATTTGCAAGAAAAACTCGCGAACGCACCTTCCATATACGCGGGCGCGAG
>CANUEP010029984.1:0-19272 GCA_947857235.1 Jatropha podagrica | reverse complement strand
AGTAATCCATTTCAAATTTCTATGTTTGGCTAAAATATGACCAAAAGCACCCGAAAAGAAACGAATATCAATTCCCTCGTTCTTCAACTTGTCGAAATCAATACCATGGTCTTTTAGAAATTCTAAAGAATCATCTGTATGCACCTCTGTTTGAGCATCAAAAGAGAAATTGAATTCCCAGCAACCGGCGATATTGCCTTTTTCATCAGATAAGGTGAGGCCCAATTGAATAAGTGTTGTTGCGTCCACGTTGTACTTTAAATTGGAATAGGTATGAAACTCACAGGCATTTCTTGGAGTATTGATAAGAAAGCCTGGAAATTCAGTATCCACAGAAACAATTCTATGGAAATGAAGAAGGGAGTCTATACATTTCAGTTCGTCAATGAAATTGTGACACCAAACAGAGATGATGGGATTCATGGTAGCGGCAGAAAATATATTGCTCAATATTGAATATACAATAGTATTTATAGACACAGACTCATCTTTCCTTACTCTACATGGAAATCCAAACCTGACGTTATTTGGATTTCCATATAGAAGGAGGATTATAAAATACAAATCTATATGAATGATTCCATATTGTAGGAAATCCAGTGTGCTGCTTTTCGCGTGAGCAAGGGATTGGACGCGTGAGCAGCCGAGTAAGGAGCGGTGGTTTGCAGAGGTGGACGGAGATGGGTTTCTTTCGGATCGGGTTGCATTGACTTATTCGGACCTGGATATTACTAGGCTAGTATATATCAATTGTCGTTACTGTGTCAAGAGCAATTATATTTGTAATATTCGAGATTTTATTATTATTAGTAAATTATATTTCTCAAAAAATAAAAAAAACTTAATTATTAACATTTAGTTTGTTGTAGCTATTTTACTTTTGGATCTTCATCTTTCTGATCATTTAGTGACTTTAATAAGTAACTTACATTGATTTATATAAGTAGAAAAAAAAGTAACTTTGTCAAAATAAATCGTAAAACAAAGAGAAATTATAAAAAAAAGAGAAATCTGAAATGAAAATATAAAACAAATTCTGTCAATCAAAATATATTTCTATTTTTCAAAAAAACGGTTCCTTAGAAAAGTTAAAAAAAAAAAATATTAATCAAATATATGTTTCATTAAATACATTTTGTTTATTTTTAAAAGTAAAACAAAAAATAAAAAATATAAACAGCATCTAAGATAGAGAACAATTATTGTCTACATCAGGAGTATCAAAATGTAAGTTAAAAAATAATTTTAAGGGCAAGACTACGATACAGAATGACTATTTTCTGCCTTAATAAAGAAAAACGGTTTATGCCATCAGATTTTCAACTTTTACTAATAAGCATTGGATTAAATTATAAATGGACAATTGGTTAATGGCTATACAAGTAAATTAAAAATATATTTTTTTTTATTTTTCTCTTTAAATCATAGCTTTTTTTTTTCAAATAATGTTCGATCAGATCAGAGATGCATTAACATTTGAAAAAAGAATTGAAAATGGAGTATATCTTGTACCAATTGGACCAATTGAAAATGCAATAACATTTGAAAAAGAATAATTATTGAATCAAAACCTAAAAAACGGCATGTTTCACTTTTTTTAAAGAAAAAAGAAACGGAACCAGTTAATCAAAACCCTACCTGTTGTAGCAAGTGTGACGTATTATTATTATTCTACACATTTGAATTGTAGGCATGCATTACTCAAACTCATATCACAATGACATATTATTATTCTTCATTAAGATTACATTGAATTTAATTTCAAGAAAAAAAAAACATTACATCAAATCTACTTCTTTCACATTAGCCTTCTGTAATTAAACAAATGAATCACGAAGATACACATAAAATGCTATGGAATTACATAAGTTCTGAATTAGGAGCATTTTTGCATATACATGCACTATTTCCAAGTGAAAAATTAATTAGTTACCTGTCTCCTCCAAGTAATTCCAATCCAATGGATCCCAATCCCAAAATGGTTGATTATCAGTAAACATTGGCATAATGTTACTTCTTTCCCCAATTTGATCTGGCATATTATTTGTCCCTTGTGAGGATGAACTCTCATCAGGTGAGTTTGCTATCTCCATCTTCTTCATTTTAGGGTTTTGATAAGATGTTGTTGCTTCATCACCATGAACAGCAGCTCCTGGTTGATCTGTAATCATCTCCACCCCCAGTGGCCGGCGATCAAATGCTCGTAAGCTTTTCGATTTCTTGTACACTCGGCACAAACTGAATTCACTCCTTAACTGCAAATGCAACCGACAAATTTTGTAATCAAGAATCCAAGATCTTGAGGCATTAGCCATATTAGCTCAATGTTTAACTCGCAGTACAGAAGGTTACTGATTTAAACTTTGTTAATTATATTTCTCAAACCATGTATAATTTGCATTAAAATGAAATAGAAACGAAAACCCAAAAATTTTCATTTTAAATTCATTTCTTTATGTATTTAAATATATTGCATAGTTTAAAAAATTATTCTTATATACCAGTTACTTTCAAATAATAAAATGGATTATATTTTCTATTCTAAAAACAATATACAATGAAAATTCCTTTTTTTTTTGTTAATTTGTTTTCTGGACCTCAAACTCATAATCAATATCACTGATTCAAACCCAATATACTAGTTCAGAGCAAGACATAATTTTATTGCAACATGTAAACAAGAGGAACATAAAATAGAATATTTTCATTCTGTTGTGTGATGGTTCGGGTTTGTTTTCTAATTTATATTAATAAAATAAATTAATTTGCTAATCCAAAATATATACATGTCTACACACCAAGACATATCTATACATATACGATCTGATAATTCGAATTCCCTCTCCTGGTATTCAAAAAATATATACATCTGCTAGGGTGTTTGGAAAGAGGAAAAGACTGATCTATTTTCTCAATAATACATCACATGTGATGCGTAAAAATAATCTCTACCAATATTTTTTTACTGATTAACGAACTAATGTGAAGGTCAACATTTATATTCTGCTCAAACATATCAGTATTTTTAAGTTTCAACAGATAGAATTAACTATGAAACTAGAACTATACCCGTCCATATTTATAATTTGGTGATTGAATATTTATCCATTTCATAGTATAAGAGAAATCATATCAGGTTTCAATTCTGATTTGTAAAAAGGAAAATATATACGTACTACTGGAGATCCAGTGGTAGTGGACGAAGACGAAGATGCATGTCCTTGAACAATCGCTTTGTACTCGTTCATTTTCCAGACAGTTTTGCGTCCACAAGGAGCTCTTCCAGTATAGAAGACCATAGTTCTTTTAATGCCGATGATGCGATTATTGTCGGAGAAAACCTGACCAGGAGATCCTGTGGCTTTCCAATATCCATTTGTTGTGAGCCTCTTTGGTCTTCCTCCACGAGCTTCGCTTTCTTGCCTAGGAATGAAATAAAACCACTGCTCTGGGTCTCTACTTGATAGATCTCCAGCAAATTCTGGTTCGAAAAAAAAAAAAAGAATAACAAGAATCAATTAGTTTGTAATTTAAACAAAAAAAAAAAAACTAAATTTTCTATTTTTTCGAAAATTATAATAAATATTATACAAAAAATTTCTTATAGAGCCGAAAATAAGAATTAAAAGAATTTTTTTTTTAATTATAGGAATAATTGGTACGTGTCAAGAAACATATATCCATATTTAAAACAAACAATTAATAAAATTTAGAAGAATACTTTAGAAATATATGAAAAATATAAGATGTTGATACCCTCCAATTTAGAACATGAATTGTTCTCCTTTTCTATTTAGTATTTTGGAGAGTGTAAGTTACAAAACACATAAGAAAAATCTGCAATTCATAAAATTTTCTTTAGATGAAATTTTAAAAATTAAAAAATAAATAAACAAAGGCAAGAAAGAGGAAGAAGTGTTTTTTACGTGGGAGTTCCCATGGATTGTGCTCATATATATCAAGAACCGGTATTATCCGGTCCATGATCCGGTTCAAGTCCTCCCTTTTTCCTTCAAGCTTGTTATGGAGATAGAAAGATATGAGCTCTTCTTCTGTTGGGTAAAACCGAAACCCAGGTGGCAAATCCTCCATTTTAATCAATCACTCTCTCTTCCAATCTATTATGTGTATGATAATCTATCAATCACAAAGCATAAAAATTAGTATATACTTATATAGTTTGATCTAGCTTGATTGATCTTCTCTTATATATATATATATAAGAGAATTCTTGAAATTGAGAAGAAGAGAAAGTGAGAACAGAAATGAAATTTGCCTGTAAACTTCCAACGCGGTTATGTGGAAGAAAATCTCTGTCGATGCTCTCTCTACATCCGTACGTGTCAATAGCATATAATCTATGTGTAGAATTAGTCAATTTTGTCGTTTTGCTTGTAATATTTATATCTATCGATCCTTTTTTTTTCTCTTTTTTCTTTTCTTTCTCCATGTTCGACAACGGGAATAATTTTTTTTTCACTTTTATTTGTTGGATTTTTAAATATTTTTTTACTAAATTTCAAGCAAAATGACCGTAAATTTAAAATTTATTCGCTATCTTTCTTCAATTTTTTTTTCTGGACCAAATTAGATATTTAATGGAAATTTAAGAGTCAAATTAAATATTTATGTTTAATTGAATTCCAATCAAAAGTATTTTGTAAAGATGTGTACTAAATAGGGTGCAAACTAAATAAATTGAAATTTTTTAAAATGAATTGAACCAAATCAATTTAATTTATTCAATCGATTTTTAGCAATTTTTAGATTTTAAATTTATTTTTGAATTTTATGAAAATTGAACTGAAAATTGAGATTTAGGACAATTTAAATTAACATAATCCAATTTTGATGATAAATTGAAATTGAACTATTTAAAATTTAAATTTTTTGAAAATTTAACTAAAAAGTTAAAAATTGAAGCTGAGGATAACTAAAAATTTTTAATCTAGTTATAAATCAAATATTGATTTTCTTGTAGTGGTAAGAATAATATAAATGATCAATCATAGAATTGACATGAGAAAATTTCCTGATCATAGAACTTTAATTTAATTTGATTACCTATTTATAATTTTCTTTGAATGCATATGTCAAAGCATGTGCATTTAAGTTCTAGTCAGCAATGTTTTAGATGTGGAAAATTCATGAAATTTACTTTATGTCTGCTTAATTAATGCATGTAAGATTATAGCATCTTCATCTGTTTGTGATGTATTCAAGCTATCATTGGGTCTAAAACCAATTGTTAAAAAAGAAAATAAATTAAACTTTTCAATTAATAAAACAAATAAGTATTTGGCTACGTCCTAACATTCAATGTAAATAAATTTTATTATTATTATGGTTAGTTTAATCAATTCCATGCATAAGTGGTTCAATTGCTTTCTTTTTAGCAAACGACAGGAAATAGGACTCCTTTATTTGACTCTTGAAG
Source organism: Jatropha podagrica (assembly GCA_947857235.1). Classification (NCBI taxonomy): domain Eukaryota; kingdom Viridiplantae; phylum Streptophyta; class Magnoliopsida; order Malpighiales; family Euphorbiaceae; genus Jatropha; species Jatropha podagrica. The sequence goes on along the minus strand of CANUEP010029984.1, from coordinate 13,835 downwards.
TCGTTTCCTCCACTAAGCAATATATATAATGATGACCCTTAGGCTTCTAGTCTTGATAGGCTTAGGAGGCAACATGGAAGCAGCTTTTATTGCCTCACCACTTATGTATTTCTTTTTTTTTTTTTTTTAAAGGTTAAAGTTTAAACCATAGTAGACAAATTCCGGCGTGATCATGCTTAAAAAAAAACCGAACCGAACCGAACCGTAGATTTACACATTGCTAATTACATATAAATAACTTGCTCAACTTTGAAATATCAATAATTTAATATAATTTTTAAAGTTGAAAAAAAAAAAAAAGAAAACGGTCACGTCCTTCGAAATTTACACGGGTTATTCGTTGAATCATTCTTGAAAATTTTCATAATTAATTGAAAATGAAATTTCATGATTTTTTTTAGTGATTTAAAAAACTACATCACCGCTAAAATTAACTTTCCAGTAGACAGTTGATTCTTCTCAACTATAGCCTAAAAGATTTTCTAAAGTCCTCCCTCTGCATGGATGTATGGAAGATCACCAAGGAAAAAGCAAAACGAAGGTTCTGCATGTATCTTCCTCCTGGTAACAAATTTAACTTGTCGGGACACCAAATTAGTCGATCTATCATAGGTTTTTAACATGTTACGTGTTCATAGAATCTTTTATTAGCCTTTTTATCAAATTTGTAACGAAGTATATATATATATATATATATATATATATAGAATAACCAGTCGTTAATGTATTGTTTGGGAATCAAATTCAATTAATTAGTTGAGGACGGCAGTTGTGTATTATTGAAGCAATTCGTTTTTCAAAATGTATGAAAATAGTCAACTTCCAACTTTCCAAAACTTTCCAGGAATTTCATATGCATATGGGAGAAAGAATATAACATCATTGTACTGCACTATGATGGAGATTGGAGACCGTTTGACGAACACATTACCTAACATTTTGCTGCTTTTCTGTAAACATGAAGGAAGTTTCTTGTTCTTCTTTTTAAGTCAACTAGGGTTAGGTAATTATTTTAAGAAAAATATATTTGGCCAATTTGAGCAACAACTTAAAAATTTTAAGACGCCTGCGTGTATAAAAAATAGGTAAAATTCATTAAATATATCTATTTGAGAACTTTTTACATATTTTATTTTACTACCATGAAAATTGTGTCAGATCACCTCTTTTATTTTTAAATTTCTTTTAAATTTACCTTATAAAATATAAAAAATTTTTATATTTCTTTTAAATTTCTTTTACGCTATTGTTCCAGCGTTCATAGTTATCCCTCCTATGAGTGTTACCAAAGCCATAACTTTTCAAAAATCATCTGCTAAATTGAAAAGTCATTCCTTATGAGTAAGAAGATGAATTTGATCAATATGATTAACCAAAATTAAATTTTAGTATCATCAACCAGAAAAATATCTTCTTAATTAGTTCCGAAAAGAGTATGATTAATTATATAATTTTGTAAACTTAATTATCTACTATTATTTAAACAACAATAAAAAGAACAATTATAAAAATAAAAGAAATAAAATAAAGTGATAAAAAAGAATTGAAGCAAGTAATTGTTGAAAAGAAATCAATGATTAAAAGCTAATAGAGAGTGTATTGATTATGATTGTATTAGATTTTAAAAGAATTATTTAGTTTGACGGAATTAAAAAATTTTCTAAAATTCTTACGAACTCTATACGGAGTTTTATGAAATTGGTGGAATTTTTTTATAGATTTTGATTGATTTAGATGAAATCATAATGATTTTTATATATTCAATCAAAATAAATTAAAAGATTTTAGAATCAAATTAAAAATTGGAAAATAATGAGGGATTAAAATGTAAAATGCATCATTTTCTACAAAACCATTATTTTCTTCATTAAAAACTTATTGTCACTAACAGTAAAAGGCCTGCAATGGCCAACGTCGCCGCAACGGCCAATATTGTAAGTGATCATTCTGCTCTCATTAACTACTACATTAAACATGAGTTGATAGTGGGTACCCTATTTATTATTAGTAAAAAAACATATTTTTAATAAGTTCGAAATTTGGATAGTTAAATATCATTGGTACCTACCTATTTAAGAGGTATTTTCAACGGATTTTTGGATTGATATATACAATAAATATTTAAACTGATTCAAATATGAATACTTAAATAGATATTTAAATAAGTTTAGAATGGATACGGATTGTAAAATTTTAAACAGAAATCTATGCAACTAGTTTAAAATTTAAGAGTACCCGCTCGGCTTTTGTTCTATTAAGAGCTGTACTAGATTCATAGTCTATTAGATTTTAAAAGATTTTTGAAATCTTTAGGTTGGATGATTGATTTTGTAAAATTACTTTTTTATTCATACATAATACTCTAAAATTCAACAGAATCAGTAATTTTATAAAATCTTTCCAAATCAGCAATTCTTAAATAATATCAAATTTGTATGGACTTTAAAAGTCATAATTAAATACAATCAAATTTTTATTGATTTTATAAAAATCTAAATTGAATAGCATAAAATTTTAATGGACTCTAAAAGAATTTAGATTGAATATCATTGGAATTCTAAAATCTTTTACTTCTATCTAATTTATTTTATTAGTTTGATAATCAATTTTAATTTTCAAGGAGAGGAAAAAACTCTAAAATCATTAACAAACTCTCGTCATGTGTTGTTAACTATTTCAATCCGATCTAACTATCTATTTTTCAATAACACAATCAAACATGATTTAAATTATTAAGTTTTATGGTTTGTTTATAAATTTATAAACTAAGGTCGTTAACTATGAAAACCTCTCATGAGGCAAACCATATAACTTCTGCATTAAGTTATTATTTTCATATAATTTATTATCTTTTCCATATCGAAAATCCTTCTTTTCATAGTGATTAATAAAATTAATCAATCTAGATGAGATATTCTGTTTAAAAGAATTAAGTTCAATAATAAATCATACGTTGAACAAGGAAAAACAAATTTAATATTATAAATTAGAATAAAAATTAAGCTATATCAAATTCACAGTACAATAATTTAATTCAACGTAGTAATTAAATAAAACTCAATTAAACTTGAAAATAATTCCATAGTTAATATGAATAATGAAAATTAGAAACAAGATTAAGAATTTAGAGATAAAAACAAATAAACGAATAATGCAGACGACTTTTTTAAGAATGTGGAATAATGGATTTGATGTCAACCTCACTTAAATTAGTGTAAAGATTTCTCTTTATATAAACTTCGTCGGGCTTATTTGAATCTAGTCAGAAAAATAGCCTAACTGATTGAGAAAGAAATATAATTACAACAGGAAATAATTAAATTTTATATTTCTTCCAATTTAGCAGCTAGTATAACAGATAACAGCTATTAAATCAGCTAATATCATTGAACAAGTCCAAAGTCTTTGTAAAAGAAGAAAAGTCTTATTTTACATGCTAGACAAACGAAGGGTACAGAAAATTATAAATTTACGAAAAAAAGAAAATTTATAAAAATTATATAATAAAATAATCTTAATATAGCAATTGAATTTTGAAATTTGAAATTCTACAATTTAGTTCTACACCTTGCAATTGACTTTGAAGGTAGAAAGAATTCCATATCTTCATAAGATTTTCACGCTTTGTATAATGACCCAAACCAGAAAGCAATGCCAAAGAATATAATAGATTATTCAATTATCTAATGGTTAATATGTACTATTTAAATTTTTAAATAGTCTAAGATCCGGCCGTACAAATTTGAGAAATTTCAAATATAACTGCTTTCTCTTCTAAAATAATTAGTCTCTCATCCATTTATAGACATGAAAATTAAAAATTACGAATAAAATAATAAAATAATTAAAAGGTAAATTACTACACAATTTGCAAATGTGCAAAAGGTATAAACCGTACAAAATAACATTTCCAAGAAATAGTCCGACACAAATTACAATTAAAGTAATTGTAAACTTCACCATTTGGTCCAATCTATGGTTTTATTACCCTGAAAAGAAAAACTGTTAGAAGAATTTCATCGTATGGACTCTTTCCAAGAAAGAAGGATAGTGTGTATGCTTGAAGGGAATTATGAACAAATCACAAAACAATAATTCGTCTATAAATGAAATTGGTCCAAACTAGTCTAATCGTGTAATAATCGCGTAAATCTACAAAGATTTGAAGAAACCTAAGTCAAAATAAAGTCAATAAGCACCGGACCCGCATCTAGGGTTTCCTTGCACTTTTACGTAGGGAAGAAAAAAAAAAAAAAAAGTCATGCAGTTTTTCTCACGCCTAGTTGAAACAGACGACACTGAGACAAAAGTTCATTCCGTGGCCTTATCCATTAATTAAATCACATTTTTATTTATCTATTTATTTCATCAAAACGACAAAGCGACTTTGCAGCATTGTCGTTGTTCAAATATTTCCTAATAAATTCTTACCCTAAACATTTTTCCATTCGCTATTGCAATACCGACTACATATGAATCAATATGATGTTGATATATATAGGTTACGTCTTCAAAAAATTTTATGAAATTTACGAAAATGAATAATTAAGTTTGAAATAGTAAAACAATTTTTAGATTGATTTTGTTTTTTCATTCAATCAAAATTTGATTTGTAAATTAAGATAAACAAACTTCTCAACTTGACTCTCCACAAATTATATAAATAATTAAATTAGAGTTCCAATAGACTATTACTAAGCTGAAACAAACCTCACAGGCTCAGTATGTCTAAATTAACATAGGAACATCCTTAACCATGAGTTTCAAAAAAATACTAAATAATTAAGGCATTCTATATTGGCATTTGTAATTACTAATTTAAGTACCATATAATTAATTAATTAATTAAAAGATGGTAGTTGTGAAATTTATAAAATTATAAAAAGCTTCCATAAGGTTTTCAAAATTATGAGATTGCAATTTAAAATAAGATAGTTGTTAGTAATTTAAAAGTTTAATAAATTTTTCTTTTAGTATTGCGGAGGGCGATTCAAACTCAAATCTATTATCGAGTCGTATATACATTTACTACTGGCTATGTCTTGATATGTAAGCTTTAATAAAATTAAAGTTAATAAAATTGAACTTGGTCAAATGCATAAATTCATTTATGTATTTTACATGACCAAATATATAAATTTGCACCCTAACTTTTAAAAATTAACTTAATGGCATCCCTAATTTTGTGGGGGACCAATTATGCACTTGTAGTCTTTTAATTTTTTTTTTTTGTACCACTATTGCACCTTTCTTTCCACGCCGACAACGTGCATGAACACCAATTCTCAAAGACAAGCATAAATGGAGAGAAAAAAATGCCTAGGTGTAAATATCTTCTCCAGCGTGGCTTGATGGAAAAACCTTCCCTTCCATTTTGAAACTAATTTCCATTTTCCCTCTTTTATTAGATTCACTTATTAGGGTTTTGTTTTTCCATTTATGTAATTTCACTATTCTTTCTCCCTATCTCTTTTAATAAATCAAGGGGAAGAGGAATATCTTTTCTCCATATTGGAAGTCTCTCTTTCGTGAAATTTGATATATTTGTTCATTTCTTCTTTGAATTTGGTTTAACATTATTGTGCTTTGTTGGTTGTAGATACGTGGTGAATTCAATTTCTTTCAATGACATGATCCACCAATGTCAGATCATGTTAAGAATGTTATAATGGGATTGCTGAGAAGAGTCAAAGAAAGTGAAGAATTAAAGAGAGTGAAGACATGAAGAATAAATCTAATGCGATGTGGTGAAAGGTGGTACTCGGGGTTTGTGTTGTTTTTGTTGTTGTAACAAGTAGAGAAGTATTTAGGGGAACTTAGTTGTAGGATTTGTCTTTATTTTTTTGTATTGTGGTTTGTATTGTAGCACCAAATTTTGGGGCTTTTGTGCTATTGTTTTGAGTTTGCTGTGTAAATGTTTGAATCAGTTAAAATTGAATGAAAAGGAAATGTTGCCTTTTATTGTCAATCTTCTTCGTGTCAATTGCTTTATGTTTAAAATGATCATACTCAATCGACATTTTTTTGTAATACATTAACTTAAAAAGAATCTGAAATTCAAAAAATGTCAAATAAATGGAAAGGAAATTAAGTTTCATTAGTGAGAAAGACTACAATATTCAACATTTGTGGGAAAATAAAATCTATAATCATTCTCCCTAAACAATAGTAAAATAATGCCAATGATAAAAAAAGCATTGGAACCAATTTCTACAATTGCATAGCAAAATGAACATTAACAAAAAGCGCAAATGTTTCATTCACTTTTGTCCAAAACAAAAGAGCACAAATGTTTCATTCACTATCGCCCAAAAAATTCCTAGCATGCTTAAGCATTATCACTTCATTGAGTTAGTCTGCTACTGGTATATGAAGCTTAGCTTGAAGGATTTGTTGTTACAGACTGTTTAGCCTGTGACCCTAAATCTATTTGCCTCTGCAAATCAAACCTCTGCCGTTGGAGTTGCCTTGTAGTCACAGAATTCTTATTTAAGACCTATACATTTGAAGCCAAGATCACCTATGACAATAGCAGAGTTTTTCAAATGAGTTGGATTGGTGATAACCCTTGAAGCAGTATCGGTGGATGATTGAAATTCATCAAATAACAAACATTTCTACAATTTAAACACATTCACAAAGCATCATTGAGTTTGTTTTTAACAAAAAAAATTCAATGTACAAAATGTAAAAGCATTGACAAAGGGTAATACCTGATATGTAGTCATGCGAGTACCCACATTAATATAAACACCAACCCCTCTAGGAGTAGTTTGTCTCTTAGCAGAAGAGGCTAATGTTTCTTTAGTATACCTCTTAGTTGGTGGCACAACAGGAAGGCGTACAGAAGCTCCCCTTCCCCTACCTCTTCCTTATCCTCTTCCTCTAACAGGAGGAGCACTCGAAGATAGTGGTACACTAGTGATCATGCTAGGAGTTGAAGGTACAGCTAGTGTCATATTACCCTGATTTGGACCTCCTTTGCCTTTTCCTTTTCCTCTTCCTCCAAATTGCAAGTGTTGGATTTCTTGATTCACTGACAGTAGGAGAAGCTTCAAATGGTGCTGCAATTGATCTTTGACTCACATAGGCAGAAGCAACATGAAATGCTGTTGCATCTGCTCTTTCACTAACAAAGGCAAGATAAGCATTAAATGATGATGTAGCACCCCTATTGCCTGATCTCAGTGTTCTTATAGCTACAATAAATACAAATACTTATAATATGAATGGAAATTATTGTCAAGGATTCAAACATTCACATTATAATATTGTTTAAACACATATTCATTAGTGAAAAAAGCAAAAATGAGTGAACAAATATCAAAGTTCAATACTGGCCTGTTAGAGTAAAAATGGGTGGAACACTTTTCTTACCAATTGCATTTGACTGCTGGCTGGGTTAGGATCATGATTGACTTCTAATCTGTTGTCACATTCCTAATTGCACATGCTTGTCATTAACACATCATAAATGAAAAAAAACTATAAAAGCTTTACCTAACTTGAAGAGGATCTTTTTCATGGGCATCCTCTCTTATTGGGACCTAATTCCTTCATAACCCATAAGTCATAGAAACACATTTCTTAAAGATTTTTCCAAACTTTTTCCTAGTCTCATCTTTATCCCTTACTCTGTTGATTTTCTTTCTGCCAGGTTTAGCTTGTCTAGGTTCAGGGGGTAAAATCACAAGATTGCTTGCATCAGGCCAAAGTTTCATGCCTTCAACAGGCTAAATGCTATACTTATAGGTTTTCAAATATTGATCTTTTCTATACCAAATTGATATAAAATCTTCAACATTCATTTTCTTATGAAACATAGCACATATTGCATATTGACATGGGATTCCTTTGAGTTTCCATGACTTGCAAGAGCAACTCATCTTCCTTAAACAAATAGTATGCTTATACTCTCCTTCAACTATCTCAAATTCATTATTACCATTCCATATAGGAGTCTAATGCATTGACAATATTTTATGCATCTCTAATTTCTCTATAGCTTTAAGGGATATGTCACATATCCATGTACTAACAAAATCTCTCATCACCATTATCCTCTCCATTACTTGTGTTCCTATTTCTTCCATCATTATGATGATTGACTTTATCCTAACACTTAGAATCTAACTATTGAAAGTCTTACACATATTATTCTCAACAGTGTCATAGTCAGAGTTATAACTAAAAAAAGCCCTATGCCAAGTATTATGATCATAGTAGAACAAATTGTCTACAATTCCATTCCCAAGTGCACTCATCCCTTTCAATTTATCCTTTAACGTCATCCTAAAGGGTGTTCTTGCCACCTCCCAAAATTTTCTTCTCCTTTCTTCGCCCTTCCATTTCTTATTCCAATTAGTCCATACATGTCTTGCACACTCTCTATGCTCCCCCTCTGGCAGCTCTTGTTCTATAGCTTTATCAAGTCCTTAATACAAAGGTGGTAACAAAATTGATGTAAAAGATGTCCATATATTGGAAAAAAATGAAATGTAAGTAATGAAATTCGGAAAACATGTATTATAATCAAACAAGTAAAAAAATTTATGGAAAGATCTTACCTTTTGCATGTTTGTCACAACAGTCTAACCTAAGCTTGTGCTTATGTCAAGATCTTGCTTCAAAGTTGAGATAAACCAAAGCCAGTTTTTTTTGTTCTCCACCTCCACTATAGCTTATGCTATTGGAAATATTTGATTATTTCCATCTTTTGTCACCATAGCAAGTAACTGACCTCCACATAACCCTTCGAGAAAAAAGCCATCCAAGCTAAATATTAGCTTACATCCTTTAATGAAACCTTGTTTGCATGCTTGCAAATATATGTAGAACCTTTTGAATTTTTGAACCACCCATCAAGTTTTTTGTACTTCACAAAGCAAGTAGATCCAGGATTAGAAGCCTTTATTTCATCTGTATAATCATGCAATCTAGCAAATTCAACTTTGTAGTTCATCATTATAGCCCCAAGTTCTTACATCTTAGCTCTTCTTGCAATTTTTTTGCTAGTGTAAACATTCAAGTGCTCCTTACACAAAGCTTGAATTTCCTTAATTTTTATACTAGGTTGAGATACAATTCTGCCTCTAAAATGCCTAACTATGAAGCTAGAGGTGCAAAAATTATTTTTATTAGTTCTATAACATCCATTGATTCGGTTATGGGTTTTTTTATCAAAAAATTTTATGTGCTACTTTTTTTGTTTTCAAACAACAACCAAGGACCGCCTTTCCTACACTTATCTCTAACCATCTTTGGGTCATTTGGTCTTATAGTTAAATCTACCCGTTTACAACACCATATTTAGCTAAAGCGTTCCTAAATTGATCCACATACTCAAAAATCATACCAAGCTACTAATATGGCACAGTGGAAGTTGGGTCACAATGGATTTTCCTTTCTCTCCTACTGTTGATGAAATATCATCCCCGATACAGTGCTCATCATCACTGACTTCTCTAGAATCAGGATAACAAAATCATTGTAAGACTTTCCTCCACTAGTTACACCTTTGAACCTATTATTCAAACTATCCTCTCTAGTATAACCAAAATCAGGTCCCGCTTCACCTAATGGAACTTCTTGAACCTCCTCCTCTGGCCTTTCCGTAGCTCTCCTAGTCTAGTGCTTAACTGTCTCTCTCTTTAGCTTCCCTCAATTCTTCATCCACATCACTTACATCACCTTCAACATCTCCATCAACCCCATCTTCTTCAACTTCAGCTTCATAATCACTATCTTCATCAGAGCTGCTTTCTTCTTGACTTTTAGTGAAGGAGTTGCCCCCTTCATCTGCACTAGATTTAGATCCAAAAGCAACACTAGGAAATTGCACATGAACCTTTTGACAATCTAGTCCTTCAGTGTTACCCACTTACACACTCACCCTTTCACAATCTGCCCCTTCACTGTTACACATTTGCACATTGGCCCCTTACCCACCAACATTTTCCCTTTCCTCATTTACCCCTTTCCCTAATGGATTTTTATCTTCCATATTTGCTCATTCTCCTAATGGATTTTCATCCCAGGCCATATTCATTAGCAGTGCATCATTAACTTCAATAACATTTGGTTCGTCGGCTACATGCTCAATAAATAACTCCATTGTGCCCCCATTTTCTACAAAATCAAAATGGAATATTACATCAACACCAATATTGAGTAAGGAGAACACTTCAATTTCTCCAGCAATGAGGCCTCTATAGTACAATTGACTAATATCCTCATAACCCAAATTTTTGCCCTTCTTAAAAGGTCCAGATGTGAAACTTTATCACTATCCACATTTTCCTCCACAGTGACAGTACCACCTAGATATCTCATATGAGACTCTATTTCAAAGTGTCCACCATGAAACCATCTAAGATGAATTATCTTCTCAACCATTCTACAAATGGAGAATAAAATATTTATTTAGCCTTAAACCCTATATTTCCATATTCTGAAATCACGTGTATGGCATAATGAGCGAAACAAATATAAATTCAAAATAACCATTCTTTCACTGTACTAATAACGCAAAAACCTTCATGCAACTAAATTAATATTTTTTTTCTAAACAATACAAAAACCCAAACACATATTACAACTCTCAAATGCCACTTCATTTTTACAAAAAAATAAAATAAAAAATAAAGTAAATAGAATAACCAAGATGAGTTTTTCCTATAAGAAATTAACTACTTATGTATTAACAGAAATAGCTTCTCCTTCGCTTCAAGCTCTAACAAATTCCTTTCCAGCATTGCGACTGCTCATTATTAGATTCGTACTCTCAATCTAAAAAACCTTAACTTTCTCTCTTATCTCAATGACAAAATGTGTTTGATTTCGTTTATGTGAGCGAATTTTTCTTCAAGCTTTCATTTTTGTCTTTTTGCGAGACCTGGGTTTACTTCCCAACTCAATAGTCATTTCTTCATCAAACGAAAAAAAAAAAATTTTATTCAAATTATATGATGTGGCGAGTTAGGTGGGCCCCATTCTTCATTAACGAATCCAAGTCAGCATAAGTGGTATTGACGTGCATCTACCCGTGTAGAAAGGTGTAATAATGGTGCAAAAAAAAAAAGACTACAGGTGCATAACTGGTTATCCGAAAAGTTGAGGGCGCTGTTGGATTAATTTTTAAAAATTAGGGTGCAAATTTATGTATTTGGCATATTTTACACAAACAACATTTAACTTTTCAAATTTCACTTTGCATATTGCACAGCTCCCAAACTAACAGCAACGATCTTATAGTGTTTTCGACTTTTACATGCAAAATATTACAACTTTTATAATAAACTAGTTTTTTTACAACCTGTGTTGCATATTGATTATATTCATTATATGTTGATTTATACTCATTTTATAAAGTATAAATTTCTATTTAGATTGAGTGGTTAAATTATGTATACAATAAATATTTTTTTTATTCTATGTCAACATATTGATTTATACAATTTTTATTATACGTTAATTTATTTTATTTTTTCTAAGAAAAAACCAAATTGATTTATAAAAATCAACATATAGCTTTTATTATACATTTTATAAGTAATTTACATGTTTTGTTAATAATTTTTATTGTAATCTCTTATAGTAAATAAATATACATTAACAATAAATTAAGAAAGCAATCTAATAAATCAAATTCAATATTTATAATTTTTTTTAGCCGGCCAAAATCACGAAAGCATTTTAAAAAATTATTAATAAATTTATATTCTTTAATAGAAATATATAAATGATATCATATAACCAATTAAATTCAAGATGTATAAAAATAATAATTTTTTATCTTATTTTTGGCTAATCAAATAAGAGTGCAGTTTGTAATTAAAGAAATTTAATAATACCCTTTTTAAATCAAATTTGAATCATCTAGATATATTTATTTAAAAAAATTCAAAAAAATATAAAAATTTTAAAATGCCTCATTTACATGTATTATTTAAACTAATAACATTAAAGCTAAATTATAAATAATAATAATAATAATAATAATAAATTATTAAAATTATTAAATAATTTTATATATAGTATAGATATAGATAATTTTTATATATTTTAATTATTTAATAAATTTTTAATTTCGATCGAATTTTACAAGTGAAATATTTTAGTAGGAAATTTTTGCTAAGTTTAAATATATAATAGATGTAACATTCTAAGCTGAAATATTTAATAAATCAAAGTAAAAATAAAGATCGTAAAATAAGATTTTTTTTTTATACATAAAAATTACAAGGATGATTTGGTAAATGTAATTCTATTAAACCCAACCCATCATGTGAACATGCAAGGATAATGTTGACCTTATCTATTTTGATGAAAAGCTTAATCAATTTACAATCAATCACATGACCAGTTGGACAATGCTAATTTATGGAATTCTCCTACTTGATTTTCCCATATTTACATAATCAAAATCAATCAATTTCATTTTTGGACTATTCTGCAGCGGTTAATAGCACCTTTCGCGCCATTTAATTGATGTTAAATCACCCTAGTCTAAATTGACTCATCATTTTAATTTTTGAACTCTCATTTTCATATATATACTCTAGACGTTTGAATTGATAGAAATTTAAATATTTAATTAATTTATTAAATTTATTTGTATAGTAGAGAAAAAATAGGTTTAAATCTATAGAATCAATAAATTTTATCGTGATTTCAATTCCATCATTTTGAAAGAGATGATCTGACGTTAGATTTTATTAATTCCATCGATTTTATTATTGATGGAATTTGAGACTCTTAGTACTATTCTAAAAATAGTTTTCATATCCGTAGCTTTTCTTTTTCAAGAAAATAATTGAATGTGAAATTCTATGAATTTGAAATTCCTTTAATTCAAACGAGTAGTTAATAGCATAGTATATGATTGGCGTGAACTTTGGAATATTAAATTTTACAGATAAAAGAAAAGAGTCGTTAGAATTTGAAATAGTATATGATTGGCGTGACGCGCCAATTAATTATGATAAATTATATATTTATAAATATAATTTTAAAATTATGTTATAATATAACAAAATTTGACATTTCATAATAAAAGTTTATGCATGATACGTTATATTTATTGACTTCATACCTAATAATTTAACTTGTAGACAATATTATAAATACTATATTTACATTATCATATACATATAATTAATTATATAGTAAACCATAATAGTATCTATACAGTTTGATAATGTTATTTCTAGTAGAGTTTTGTCAAAATATTTATTATCATGTAAACACATTTTTCAAGTTGAAAATCCATATATGTTCTATTTTATCTTAGATAACACAACTTTATTATAAATTTTTTAACAATACAGTTTTATTGTCAACCTATGATAATTTTAAAATATTTTAAAAATAAAAATAATAAATTAACTAATAAAATTAATATCTTTAAGTAAGTTACTGAAATGACCCGTTAATTTATTTTCAAAAGAATTCTTAATTAAAATTTAATTGTAAATTTTCATCGATGAGAATTAGCGGGAAAATAATATTTTATGCTGCTAACCGAATTCGAAAACCGAATTTAAATAGTTAAACTCGATTGAAAATCTCGAAATCAACGGAAAATCAGACTGAATTGATAAGGTGGGCTGAATCGATTCAAATCGAACCGAAATCATTTAAATAATAATAATAATAATAATAATTAAAAAAAAAATTCTTTTTCTCTCCATCTCTCTCTCGCGCGCGACGCCTCTCCTTCTCCATCGCAGAGGCGATTTCCATCGCGTCACCATCTCCGGCCATTAACGGTGAAGGGAGAGATCGTGGAGCTGAAGTCGGTGAAGGGAGAGATCGCGACTGGAACTCCTGCGATC